>VDFB02322083.1:29963278-29998871 GCA_007258455.2 Sequoia sempervirens | reverse complement strand
AAGTAGGTGTTTGTCTAACCACCCTAACCACAATAAAATGAAAATATTTGTTTATAAGATTTTAGATATAAGTAGAGGACTCATGTCTAGATGTGATGCATATTTTTTTGTAATTTTTTCCCAAGTAAATAATTAATTATGAATTTTTTATTACAACTTTTAAAAAATATAAAAAATTGTATGTCTGACCACCTTAACTTGGTCAAAAATTAATGAAATTTATTTATTTATTTTTTAATCCTATAGTATGTGAAACATAGGATGTGACACATGTTTTGGATTCAAAAAATGCGATACCATTTGAAAGTTATAGATGTTTTTCAATCAGCCTATCAATAAGGGCTTTAGTCATAATTTAAATAGAAAATGAATAAAAATTATTTATTAAATTCAAAATAAAGGATAATTTATATTGGTTGAAAGCTGATAATCTCCTTTAAAAACCCTTTTCATTTCATTAATTTTGGATTTAAAAAAAGTTGTCTTCTCTAAAATCCTTGGTTGATGATTCATTTTATTACTTTGGTAATATTCCTCTAATTAAAGATGAAGTTAATTTTTTCTCTTCTCCCAATGTATCTCCTCCTAAACATGATATCTTGGAGCAAGCAAATGAGATAATTGATAGCTTCCTAAACACTACTTTATCTACCCTTCATTTGAACATTACTCTTTACAATATAACAAATATGAATAAAGAATCCATAGATCTACCTCCAAGCTACAATACACCTTACATTACACATCTCTACCAAGAATCTACAAAACCTATCATACCTTGATTTGATAGATTTTATTCCTCTCATAAGGAGAACATTTTGAATTTTATCCCTCAGCCATTATCATTACATAAAAAATGACCCCCCTAGAACTCATGTTTAAACCCCTTCCCATATTAACAATCTACTTCCTTTTTCCAAAAATATTCAAACATCCCATTCCAACCAAACTAGCAACATATCTTTTGATTGGGAGACATTATGGTCATGGTTTTAAAATACTCTATAAGAAAGGATTTAGCACAAATGGTGAAAAATGAGTTCAAATTATTATAAATCCCACACCACATCTTACCACAGTAAGAATAGGATACAAACATTATCTCCCTCCACCATTTTATAAAACATTCATGTCAGCCTCTACCCAACAATCAATTCATCATTCACATAGAAATGGATTACTCCTTTCTCCACACCATTTATTTGAGATGTAGAGAGAAAATTATGTACATTTCTAGAAAAGGGATTAATCAGCCTTCCACCTCCTCATGAGAGAAATTATACCAAACAAATAACATAAATTTAATATTTTTGTGCATATCTACTAATGCGTGTTGTGTCTTAAAGAAGAAAATAATTAGAATATTTCAAAATATATGGTTCCCCTATAGATCCATATAAGATAATAAATTAGTTATTATGATATTCCTCCAAGTAATATGTTGAATTTTTAGCATCATTTTCTGCTCATTTCCATGCATGGAAGCATAATATTTTGTGTAACAATATTTCACCAATGAGGAGCAACACGATAGTAGCCATAATTATTGTCCTTGTCCATACACTTATATGGAAAGGAAAATTAATCTTGTGAGGTGTGTATTATTTTTAAGGATCCCCTATTTGTATCTTGTTACTTAAAATATTATCATAACAAGTATGCTAACATTTTAAGGGGGGCATATCCATCATCTATTTTCATATATTTGGTATCTCGTGAAGATTAAATTAATATTTGTGCCCCTTTAGTGGTGATTTTATACATAATCCTGTAAAGTATGGCTTTCAATTTATTCATGTGCCTCTTTAGTGGTGGTAATATGCATAATACCCCTTAAGGTGTGGCATTTAAATTCATTCATGTGACCCTTTAGTTGTAGTATTATGCATGACACCCCGAAGGTGTGCCCTTTCAATTCATTCATGTGCCTCATTTAGTGGTGGTATTGTGTGTGATACCCCCTAAGGTGTGGCCTTACAATTCATTCATGCACCCCTTTAATGGTGGTATTATGGATAATACCCCCTATGGTGTGGTTATCATTTTTGTGCCCTATTTGTGATGGTGTTTTTTACAACACCCCTAAGTCATGGTTATTTATTCATCCCCTATGACATTAAACTTTTATGCACCCCCTAAGGTGATTCATCCCTCATGATGCTAAAATTTTATGCACCTCCTGAGGTGATTCATCCCTATTATGTTAAACTTCTATGCACCCCCTAAGGTAAATTCTCCCTTGTGAGATTAAACTTTTGTACATCCATTGAGGTAATTTATCCCTTTTGATGTTAAATTTTCACCATTATGTTAAAATTTTATTCACTCCCTAAGGTGTGTTTGGAAAAATAGTCCATAAATCTAGCATATTCAAGCTTGTTGGTTCGTGAACTTGAGAAATTTTATTGATGAAGATCTTGGTGTCTTTGATCTAAATCAACACAATTCAGGTTATTTCTATCAACAAACAGTTCCATAAAAACCCTTACAAAGCACTTCTCCAATATAATTTTGTCCTTGCTCTAGTAGGTCTACAGACCCAAATTGTTCAAATTTTCTCGCAAAGAAACCTCATAAAATAAAACCCTTGATACTTTCAAATACCCTTCAATGCATACTCAAATATATCCAAAAGTCTCTATGAGTCACCTTGAACCACCCCTTTCAAATTCATGAAACTACATTGAGCTAGTAGACCAATTAGGTCACTTTTTCAAAGGAATTGTTCCTAAATCTTGATGCCAATTCAAAATAACCTCTTATGGTCTTCATACCAGATGTCAAATAGCCCCTTTCAACAATTTTTAGAAACACAAACCCTCATCAAGATGTTGTACTTAAAAACCCTCACTTTTCACTTGTTAAGGGTAGGGTTTATTGAAACTTATAGTTCCCAACATCTCTAAAATCTTCCACCACCACCAAAAATCTTCCATATGCTTGCACAAACTCTAAAAATCATCTCTCATCCCTTATTCACAATAATTCTTCAAACTCACTCATAAACCCATCATTTCCATACCCTAATTCATCAATTTTCCTTAGGAAAGTCCTCCAAACCTTCTCAAATCCTTCATACGGATCAAACCTACCACCCTACCATCCTAAATTTACTAGAATGATCCCATTACACTTAGAAAAATAGAGGATAGAATGTGGAATGGGCTTTATGTCATTAATGAAACCTTAGACCTTTAATCAACACCTACAAACCCATTTATTGTAATTTAACAATATATCTTCCCAAATTCAATGAAAAATGTTCAAAATAGATTCAAATGAGAGCTAATACAAATATACACTATTTTCCACATTTATTAGATCAATATGTTTCCGTACAATCATGTACAAATGTATGCAATTCTAGAAATTATGATCAAAATACAAAATTTACTAACAAAACATGAAGCTTTATTGAGCCTTTTTATAACCCCTTGTTTCAAGGTTCTTCAGCCTTTTTAAACACTAACCAATCCCCTCTAATGGTTCAAATTACCTCTTCAATTCAAAAGACCATTAGACTTACCAAAAGGTGCAATTTTACAATTTTGCAACTTTTAGGTTGACAATTTTTGACAATTTTGTCACTTTTGCAAACTAAATGCCCAAAACTCCTAATGACCATTAAGATGAGTCATTACCACATTAAATGGTCCAATAAGACATTATTCCACAAAATTCAAGACTCTAGACACCAAAGTTTACCCAAGACCCTCAATTACAAATTCTTGCATTTTTTAGCATCATTTTGACAACATTGCATATTTTAAGAAAGATGAACTCCTAAAACATACTAATGGTAAATTTAGACCTTATTGAAACACCACAATACCTCAAACCCCTAAGAAAAAGTATCACCAAACAAACTTGATCAAATAAAAATGAAATAGATTAGTGGTCTTACACCATTTATGTAGACACTTAGCATATCACAACTTTTTATTTAGTAGATCCATGTGTTTCATTAGTGAACTAGCATAAAAAAACTTTTTATCCTTATGAAACCCATCATATTACATGGAAACCTAGCATAACACAGTTTTCTAGCTAGTGGATCTATGTAACTCATAGGTTATCTAGCATAACACAACTTGCTATCCCTATGAGAGCATCATCATGCCTAACATCTTATATTTGATGGATGATGTCTGGTATTTGAGATGAATTGTTCAACTAATATATCTTTACCATATTGAATCAAATATTTTTAGCATACCAACCTTATGTTTTTACATTTTATGCTTATCATGTGTGCACTCTTCTTTGAATTATGTTATATGTGTTTTACTTGTGTCTTTTGTGTGTATGCCTCATATATTCATGTACATTTTTCTTGTCTAATTTATGTATTCATTATGTATGCTTTTGTGCCTTCATTATGCATGATTTGTATCTCTTAGCATAGTACATCTCACATGTGTGTGTTCCTTTGTATTTGCATTGGTGTTTAGTAGGATGTTGATCCTAAGGGCTAGCGCATCCCCTACATTCAGTGTCATCTTCTCCAATATTTTGATGAAAGAGTCCTTCATGTCTTTTCCTTAATTCAATTTGAGCATGAGTCTAAATTCATACTCCCACTAAAATGGGGGCTAAATGTAGCATCATAAATTTTTAACACTGATAGTTTCACATTATGTTTACCTCCCCTTATTTTCTTAGACCTAATTATGCTTAATATTTTCCCATTTTAGCATCATTTTGGACAAATCAAAGTAAAATCGGGAATTTAAATTATTTTTTATTTAACAACATAAGTTAAAAAATAGTTATAATCTAGGGTGTCCTCACCCTTGACCACACTATTTTGGACAAATTTTCAATATTTTATTGTTAGAATTTTTATACTTAGAAATTCAAATTCATTTGTCAATTTTTTAAAAATAATTATTATGGTAAATCAAGAAATACATATAAACATAAGTCTTTTTCACCATTTGAACACCTAATGAAGTTTTTAGCAATTGAGCATCTTAAAAATAAGTCAAGGTAATTCAAGAGTATAATAAGCATAATTTTACAACATTTTCATTAGTTAATATTCATGTTAGAAATGCATAATTAATGTAATAATTTTTTCATGTTGTATGTTCATTGTTTTGTGAGTACTAACACTTGTAGTTCCTTCAATCAAGCATCAAATTATCCTTGCATGAGATGAGTGACATGAATTCAACCTATCAAGGAAATAAAATCTAACTGGTAAGTAGAAATGTTTATGATTTATGATTTATTTTATTTATATTCTTTTTTTTAACCTAGGGTAAGCACACTCTTTGACCAACATCATCATAGCTATTTTGGAGGTGGAAACACCAAAATAGGGTTTGACACAGTCAAGACCCTATATGGCATAGCCATTTCTCTCCTCTATTTCTTGCAAGTGGAAGATCTTAATTGGATATGGAGAAGATTGAAGACTCAATGTATCAAGATCAAGAATTAAAGTATATTCATTCACCAAATTAGGACACATGTGATTATTCATTAACAAACAAAGTTCCAAAGTTGAGTCCATTAGTAAAGCCCTTATAGATAGTAACCCATTGATGCCTACTTAAATATTAAAAAAAAATGTAATTATTAGTCTAGGGTACCCATGTCCTTAACTAGACAGTTTCATACAACATTTGAATGTTGGGTTTCTATGTCTCTACTCTCTATTTTATTGTTTTCAACTTTTTTGTTATCAATTTTTTTTTTCATGGGTATGTGTAGGATCATGATGGGCCAAAAAGTGGCAATATGATGGGTATGTGGCTAACAAATTTTTTTTACCCAAAATTTAATATGGAACAAAAAGGTTTTTAAAGGATATTATCAACTTTCCAATGATATAAATTATGCTTTAATTTGAATTTAATAAGTAATTATTATTCATTTTCTATTCAAATTACGACTAAAGT
The DNA here is from genome assembly GCA_007258455.2 of Sequoia sempervirens. Lineage (NCBI taxonomy): Eukaryota > Viridiplantae > Streptophyta > Pinopsida > Cupressales > Cupressaceae > Sequoia > Sequoia sempervirens. Next base: position 29,992,965 of record VDFB02322083.1, on the reverse strand, counting down.
CCTGATTGATAGGCTGATTGAAAAAAATCTATAGCTTTCAAATGGTATCATATTTTTTGAATCCAAAACATGTGTCACATTCTATGTTTCACATCCTATAGGATTAAAAAAATAAAAAAATGAATTTCATGACGTTTTGACTAGGTTAAGGTGGCCAGACATACGAGTTTTTATATTTTTTAAAAAGTTGTAATAAAAAATTAATAATTAATTATTTACTTGGAAAGAAATTACAAAAAAATATGCATCACATCAGAGCATGAGTCCTCTAATTATATCTAAACTATTATAAATAAATATTATCATTTTATTGTGGTTAGGGTGGTTAGACAAACACCTACTTCTTATTTTTTCCCTAAAATTTAAGTACCACTACATTGAAATTTCAAATTTTCACCAAATAGATTTTTTTTAAAACAAACCTAGTATTTTAGAAACTACATTCAATTTTCTACAAATTATATTCTTCCACATTTTTGAAATAATATAGATAACTTATTCAAATTATTACATCAAGTTGCCTAACTTTGATTTTTCTAAATTTTTTGCCACTTAAGGGCCTATTTTTTCCATGATGATCTTGTACATACCCTCATTAGTTTGTTGTAGTTTCATAATTTACCTAGTTGATAAAATTAAATTAATTCAATTCCTAGTCAACACATCAATCATCAACCCCCATAAAGAGGAGCAAAACCCTGATTAGCTATTCTAGCTCTTCCTTGAGAATAGTATCCAAGTGGTATTTTATGATCATTTTTGCATCCTCTCAAATGCGATGTTTGGAAAGGTGTGTTTTAGATTCTAGATCCTTTTTCATACACCATGATGACCTTCATTATTTACAAAACTATTATCTATGCTCCTCCCATGCCATATTTTTTCATCTATTTCTTTCTCAACTTTAACAGCTAGAATTACCTCATCACTAATATTGTGATAGGCCCTTAATTATTTCTTTATTACCTTGCTGCCTAGAGCTTCAAATCATTTTCTCTAGTTACAAATAGTAGAAATTATCCGTTCAAGATCTAGGTGTTGATAATGCTTATTCAATGCAACCAATATTATAGGAGTATGTAAATAGTAGAATCAATCAATCCTACTAGGTGGCCAATTGAAGAAGATACCCCACTTGAGCCTTCAACTCTTCTTTTGGGTTTTTATCTTTCCTCATATGCTTAAATATGGTGGAAACAACTAGATGCATTGATTTATTTTCCTCTTCTTTGTTTTAAGAGCTTAAATTGAACCACTATATGGTGTAAGCCTCAATATTTATTGATTATTTATGCTTATCAACCATGGAGATGGTTATCGGATCCACTATGGCACCTTTTTATTTCATGGATATAGTAGAGAGTTTCCTCACCCTCATTTGACTATGTTGGGACTTAAAAATCATTGCCACTAAAGACACATATAATTTAACTAAGGTATTATATGTTTTCAAATATTCTTAATATTAAGAAATCATCTCCTTGTAATCGTTTAATGATTTCATACTTCTATCATTTTTTAAGAGTACACACCATTCCAATGAAGACCTCTCTTTTTTTTATTTTCATTCCCCAAGTTATAAGGGGAATATTTACCTTTGTCTTAGCTATGGTAGACTCTCCCTGTTTTATCTACTTCATGATTTTCAAATATCCTTTCAAAATATGCCATTCCCTAAGGAATAGTTTTAATATTCAAATTAACAACCCCACATTCAATAAATTCAAAAGGTTCTCTATTACTTTCATCAATTATTCTTAAGTTTAGAAAACCCTAGTGCTAGTAATTAAAATAATAGAAAATAGGGATTTAATGTTATGGAATGAGGGGGTTCACCAAAATGATAATAGATAAAACCATTTTCCTTTATTTCATAAGGAAATGAGATCCCCACAAAAAATTGACTAACAACCCTTAGGTGTATCATGTGAATACATGAGAATCTACATATTTCCTTGTGACTGAAGAACTGAGGTCAAATAACACTTTGGGGAGAAAAACTAAAAATATAAAATCAACTCCAAAATGAAATCTAATACTTGAAAAAAAAATATTAAAGAGTAAACGCACAAAGTTGTGTCACACTTTCAACCAACTTATTAGCACAACTGAATTTAAGTATTTCTAACTAAAAATCAATTTTGGTCAAACATATTATCTAGTAAGATTCATTCTAGCCAAGTTAGATACTTCTACAACTTTTTCAACTAAAATTGTTGGCTCAAAATACATGGAGCACCACTTTGATTCCAATTTTCCAAACAATTAAAATTATTTGAAAAACTTGAAGTTTCAATAAATCCTACTAATAATTATTAAAAAAAAAAACTCCTACTAATGTAAATAACATTTTTTTTAAAATATAAAAAAATACGCTTTTGTAGATCCATAAGTGTAGTTTTCAAAATTATATTTATTTCAATAGTTTAATTATTATTATTATTTATATTTATATTTTTACTAAAAGTAGGTTATTAGCACAAAATATTAAGTTAATTACCATGCCAATGAAAAATAATAAAACTTATTTATTTTTTTTTAAAAAATATTATGCATTAGATAAAAGAATCTATTTCAAGATGGTATATTTTTTTTTGATTTTAGATAAATATTTAATATGAAAGTTGACATTTGATAGAAAGAACTATTTTTTTTTTTGGCAAAAGGAAATATGCCTATATATATTTATATATATTCATAGGAAATTTACAAAAGTGATTGATATATAATGAATCTTACTAGATAGATTCATCTCTTATCATCACCTATTCTGACTAAAATATAATTATATATAAATTGAAGCCATTAACCCAAAAACCCATCATATTACAAAAATTTTCTCCTAGACTATTAACTATAAAACCAAATATTATCAACAAAGAGACTTCAAGAAAACATTACTCTTCCATTTAGTCCACTAGTCAACACCTCATTTTCTTCCGGTAGACGAACCGTTAATCGGCGATTTTCTTGTCAAGCTGTTGTTGGAATAACTTCAAATGTCCCACTGATATAAAACTATCCTATCAATGATCACATTACTATTCAAACAATACACAATGCATTGGTCTATCAGTAGGAACTACTTTCATCGTACTACATACGCCATCGATTCCACCATCGCCTCGTCAATGAAACCCCAAATCAACTCAGACCACTGAATTGAAGAAGTCCCATTGATGAACACTCCGCACATTAAAGAATGCATTGTACCATCAAGGAGACTCGAGACAGAGTCCCACTGATGAAGCATACTCCCATTGACTGGTATCATGGAACTCACACATTGTTGGGCCATCATGGAGACTACCAACCAAGTTCAGATGACAAGGAATGATCTCACTAACAACAACCACCATTGAGCCATTGGTAGGAGAAGCAACCTCATTCCACCATTGAAAGAACCTCACATGAATTACTCCATCCCTGCCAGCTTAAGTCCAACCACAGACATCATTCCATCAGGGAGACCAAGTTGAACATTCTAGCAAAGACCTCTAGTCCCGTCGACAAAGGAACATTATTGTCCTATCATTGGGACATGACTCATAGTCCCACCAATAGAACAAGCCATTAACACCAAAATGTTGGGTTATCTTGGAGACAACCTTTGGAGACTCACAGACCAATCTATGTCTCGATGATGAAAACTCATTGAAACATCTTTGGGGTAGAGAACAAAGTCCCGTCGATAGAGCACAGTCCTACCGATCAAAATAAAAAAAGAACAAAATGCAGGGGAGTTGCCTGTGGGAATTGTGCATGAGAGACTGGAGGAATGGAGACATGATGAGAAAACTGAGGAGTAGAGACAATTATTGGTTCAGCATGAACATGCTTGAGAAGAGTCAGTAGTTCATTGGTTTGTCTCTTGATAGCATCCACCAAATCATCACCAAGCACCACCGTGTCTCTATCCAAAGCCAATTGTAGATAAGGAAAGCTCCTCATTTCCAAAGTAATCCAATTTTCTTTTGCTGCAAAATTTGTAGATCTTATTCTCCCCTTCATCTTCTGAAGAATACTAATGTTGCAAACACATAAAGACTCTTATGATTAAGGAATTCGACTTTGATTAAACTCCCATTATTTAATGAATTCCTCCCCTCTAAGCCTATAACTAAATTATTGAAGTTATTTTTCACCTAGAGACTTAGCATCAAGCTTGTGCTTTGAAAACTTAGAGAATATTGCCTAAACTTTCATGATTTATGATCTCTTGTAGATCAGGAAAGGATTTTAGTTCATGTAGTGCCCCTCAATGATTCATCCTTTCATGATGTTTGATAAATTTTGATTTGGGTTGTTTGATTTAAATTTGTTTTAATAATGTTGCTTTGGGTTGTTTGAATTAAATAAATTATTAGATAAATCATATTGATAAATTGATTTATATGTTGTTCTTGGATAATTAATTTATTAAATTAAATTATTAAAATTATAAAGTGTTTTTATAATTAAATATAAAGATAATTATCATTTAATGTTGAGTTTTAATAATAAATTAAAATGTGAAAATATATTAATATGAAATAAAATATTAAAAAGATAAAAGGTTTTGCATGCAAGTTCATGCACAGTTTCGAACTAATCATCGAAAAAGAAACCGAAAGCCTATTGGAAATTTTATTCACTTTTTATTTTGGGAAAAAAAAAACTTTCCTTAGTTATTAAATGATAAATATCATTTAAGGGGAGATTTTGGGTTTTCATCTTGATTTTTAGTTTTTGAAACAAAAACTTTGTCTAAAGAAATTCTTTTGTAGGATAATTGCATTTTTATGAATGGTTTTGAAAGAAAATAGGAAATTGGGAAGATTACAGAAGAATTGTTTAACGAATGGAAGAAGTGGATTGTTGTAGACAAAGGAGTTAATCTCGGAAACGGGGCTTCATTTCAGCGAGCATTAAACCAGGTTCGCTTGTTTCTAAACTTTAGTTCTGTTTAGAAAATGAGTCCCTGATTGTTCGATGAAAATTTATTTCTTGAATAACACGATCCATAAATATATTCACAATCCCCACAAACATTGTTTTCTTGTATGACGCTCTTTAACTCCTTCCCGAGGTACTCAAATGAATTTTGTAGCTTTTAAAATATATTTCAGTTGGTGCATACTCGTGGTCTTTCATATTTTAGCATCGATTTACATTGGTCATTTACGTGCTTGAAAGTTTATGAAGTTTTTGCAGTGAATCCTTCTATGAATAACCTACAGTCATAGCATTCCTTGGGATGCACTTCTATATTCTTCTTCATCTGTATCCTAGTCTTTTTGTGACTCATGATATTTTACCTCTTTTTAAACAGTCAGTTTCAAATACCATTAACAATTGGCCTAGGTCTTTATATTGCTCTTCTATTTCGGATGGACAGCCTCATGCATCCCATAGTCAGCCTCTTTATCTTTATTTTAGTCTAAAATTTCCTTTTTAATCGACCTCTCTATTATATTGAACCATTTGGCATCATGGCTTGGTCAAGAATATCTGTTAATAATTGATTTTCTGCTCTGATGTAGTTATTGGGAATGGATTTTTCTAAGTCTTCATTGAGAATCTATCGACCCTTCTTACCTTTGGCCGAAATTTTGAACTGGCTTAGTAATAAACTCTTACTTCATTATGGATCCTTATATTTTCTTAGAGCTAGATTTCTGAAAGAGGTCCTTAATATATATATAGAATGCATTAGGGAAAAGTCTACTTTCAGTTGAAGCTTTATACTGTGAAATGTGCTTAAAGTTGAAATCCATTTTAGGTTTGCCTAATTGAAATAAATTATCCTGCTGTTGTACTCATAATGGCGTCGACCTCTTAGGTCTCTTTTCAACTCACTGAGATTGAGTATAATAGATTAATTTCAGGAAACTAAATAGTGCACCCCCTACTGTCTTGTCTCTTGCCTAGCGCTCTTCTCCAACATTCTCCATGCTTGTTGATCAACGTACATGTTTTAGAATGGCAATCGCTGCAAGTAAGTACTTAGGAGTTCAATTAATTATCTTTGTATTTTAATTGATACTTAGTATTATATGTCCATTCGATGAAAATAATAGGAGTTGGGGTGCGATTTCTTTTCAATGGCTTTACTGATGTTTGGAATTCGAGTTTCGTATGTTATACTTGGTATTCAATGCTCTTTTTGTTTGTGTGTTTCATTTCAATGAAAATGATTATGCTTGGAATTCATTAAACTTGGTGTCTAGAATACGTTGAATACACTTAAGTCTATATTTCTTTGCACCTACACGCAACCTCTCTTCTTTCCTCATATTTGCGTTCCCTTGCATGGCATTTATGTTGTCTCTCTGCTCCGCTCTCTTCATCATATACACCTTCCTAGGCCGGCATGTCCACGCATCCTCCTTTATGCTGCGTCGGTTCCATCATCTATAAATCCATAAGCATATACCATGGTATCGATACCAATATCTTATTGATTAAGTCTCTTTCAAGAATAGCATAAGCGTGAATCAACCTTTTCATTTTACACATCCATTTTTTTCTCTTCTATTCGGACAAATTGGGTAACCAGCTGTTACCAATTGGATCATATTGCTTACCACTCTGATTCTTTCCTTTACCTAGGATTGGCCGATTTCTTTTATCGGGCCTTTAATTTTGGCTTTGTGCTATAGTAAATTAAAAGAGGTATCTAGTTGTTCAGGCTTGGTACCAAAGCTTCATTTCCTCTCTTCGTGCTCTTACTTTTTCTTCCTTGGATTACTTATCTCCTCACTTGAAGCTCTAATTACAACACTCTAGATAATATTATTTATTTGGTGATTTGAAACATTTCAAGTTAAGTCTCCCAGTGCATGCATTTAGGTTTTATTTCTGACTAATCACTTCTTTTATGGCTCGGGCCTTTGTCCAGGATACTTCAATGTTGGGTCATGTATTTAGATACTCGTAACAAGTTGCAAGGTTGTTGTGTTCATAAGATCGATCAATCGATCGAGATCTCTCTCTCTATATATACAATTATATAAAAATAAAATATTACTCTCTTAAAATTTAAATCTGGTATGAAATTTATAATGAGAATTGTCAAATTCTGTAAAAATAGAATAAATAAGGGGTTTTTATTTCATTAAGGTTGTTTGATGCAACATTTGGGTTTCATTATTTTAGAGGTTTGAGTCTTTACACTTAGAATACGTTGGTCTCTAGTGGGTTTTTGGTGAGTCACTCAACTTAACCAATAGACTATATGGATCACTTGGAAATTATAATTAAATACATAAGATATCATTAATTCCTTTCATTTATGAGGAAATTTTCTAAGGGAAAACAAGAGAAATGACAAAGAATTAGAATCGAAAAATATGGAAATCCTTGACAATACGAAAGCTATTGTAGTTTTATAATAATGTGTTATCTAGTGAAAGAAATATTTGAATTAACTATATAAATTTCATAGACTTACTATTTTAGGAAATGAAATAGAATGACATTGATTAATCATTTTAAATTGATTAGATATATTTAGATAATTAAAGGAGTTAATAAATAAATGAATTAGAGTATCCTTTTGGTTAGTTGATGATTGATGATTTCTTTATATTTGTTTAATAGTTAAATTGTAAGTTTACCATACAATTAATTATTGAGTTCAAGAGTTACTGGGTAAATGGTTTATGAAGTGATTTAGTGGTTAGGTAGTATCATGAGATATGTCTCTCATGGATGTCATGTTCGATGGAATCCTTGTATGGAATATTATGTTTGATTTTGTGATTGGGGTGAATTAAGCAACATGGGTTGTGAAAATAATGTCTCCCTTGGATGCCATGTTGATATTGTGGTTGTTTTGAGAGTGAGTTGATTTTGGGATTTGTGATAGAAGGGAGTTCTTGTGCGAAATTGTTATGGTAATCTTCTAGAGATTGGAGGAGAGTATGGTTTTACTTGCATGAGCTTGTATGGGGGTCAAGGATTAGGTGAGGTTGCCAGGGTAACCTAGGATGGGGCTCAAGGCCTACGAAGATCCGCCAGGATAACCCATATCAAGCCATGAGTGTTTGCATGAGTTTTATGCTGTTTCACATGGAAGTGGGTGGTTTCATGATTTTTTCATTTGAAAGTGGTTGATATTTATACTTGGATTGTGTGCATTAGTGATGAAGGGTACTCCCCTTACAATCTAAAACCTACAAAAACAACTAGATAATGGCACAACAAAATGCAAGAAGGAAAGCATATATTTTCAATTATCATTGAATTGAAAATGAAATTACAACATTATATTTTCCATCGCATGGGCTTTCTCAAAGAAAATATTTTCTATTATCACTAAAATGAAAATGAAATTACAACATTATATTTGTCATCACATGGGATTTCTGATTACATAAATCTACAAGTTTGCAAATCAAAACCAACATGTACTCTGCTCTCACCTCCCTCTATAGTCCCTCCTTTACATCCTTTTATTTGGAAGGTGTAACCACCCTAGAATCTTTTGGAAAGTGTAACCGCCCTAGAATCTTTTGGAAAGTGTAACTTCCTTAAGAAGATATTTTGAAATTTTATTAATTTTGGTATTACAGCTTTGTGGGGTCATAAATTTTGATCTGACCGTTATATTTTCTATTATAATACCTTTTTGGAAAGGTCTCAAGAAATCTAGAAAGTAGGGCCTAAAGGCTAGCTATTTTCATTTGCCACCAATTTTCAGGCCCATCCGAAGCCTCTAAGTGCCTCAAAATTGACCTCGAAGATTTTACTAGAATTTTTGAAAATTAAAAATTTGAATCTCTTAAATGACAAATGGTATTGAAGTGATTTCTTTGCCATTGGCTTCAATTTACCATTCTGGGGGTCCGTGTAAGATTTCGTGTCCATCTATGCATAAATGAAAACTTACAAAAATAGTAACCCTACGAAATTGATCCCTTATTGAAAAGAAACAACATTTTTTTGGGTGATGCAAGATTGCTCTTACACCCTGGATGCTCCTACATTAGACACCCAATGTAATTTGAAAAGTGACCCTGTCACTTCTTAGGAGTTAGAGGTAAACCAAGACAGTTAACCTCAAACTTAGATAACCATGATGAATCTTCAACAGGCCTTCCTCTCCATTTCACCAAGTACTCTGCATATTGCCTATTTCTTGTGTTTCTTCCCACATGGCTATCCAAAATTTCTTCTATCTCCTCCTTTTTTGAAGTAAGCAATGGAATGTTCCACCGTGCCTCTATTATTTCTTCATCAATTCCTCCCTCATGATATTGTGTTAAATTTGAGATGTTAAACACAGGTGAAATATGAATTCCATCAGGAAACTCTACCTCATATGAATTTACCGAATCATGCTTTTTCAGGATCTTGTATGGTCCAAAATTCTTCATCTTCAACTTGTTGTATGTACCAACTAGAAACCTTTCCTTTCGCAAATGAACCATAACTTCATCTCCTACCTGGAACTCCTTATACCTCCTTTTTTGATCTACCTTATTCTTATACTAAGATTTCATCTTATTGATATGCTTCTTCACCTCATCATGCAAATTCTTTAGGTGCTCAGCAAAATCTTTAGCCTCATCACTACTCTTCTCTCCTTTATCCATCTTTCTCAGTTCAAAAGCATTCCTTAGACTACTCCCATATACAATTTGGAATGTTGATTTACTAGTGCTCTTGTTGACAAAATTGTTATAAGCAAATTTTGTCTGTGGTAAAATTAAATCCCATCCCTTTGGTTTATCTCCTACTCAGCATCGTAGTAGGTTATCCAAACTCCTATTGACCAACTCGATTTGTCCATCAGTCTATGGATGGTGACCAAAACTAAACTTTAAATCTATCTTTAGCTTCTTCCATAATGTTCTCTAGAAATAACCAACAAATTTGGTATCTTTTAATGAAACAATACTCTTCGGTAGACCATGTAGTCTCACCACCTCTCTAAGAAACAACTCTACAATATCAACATCACTGGTCTTATGAAATGGAATGAAATGTGCCATCTTCAAAAATTTATCCACCACCACAAATATGGAATCATGCCCTCTTTGTGTCCTCGGCAATCCAAGGAAAAAATCCATACTAATGTCCTCCTATGGCCTCTTAGGTATAGGTAATGGCTAATACAACCTAGTATTCTAACTTGTTCCTTTCGCCATCTAACATACTGTGCAACTCTGTACAAACTTCTTCACATCCTATTGTAACTATGGCCAGTAATAATTCTCACTAACAAGAGAAATGGTCTTATCTCAACTGAAATTTCCAGCCAATCCTCCACTATGCTTCTTCTTGATTAGATTCTCTCTCATAGAACTCCTTGGAATGCAAAATTGGCTTCCTCTAAACAACATTCCATCTTGGATTAATGAATCCAACCATCTTGTCCTCTCCAATGTAATAGGTTCCAAACAAGCCTTCCAAGCTTCTGCAAAGTCTGGATCTTCTAGATACAAACTCTTGAGTTCATTGAACCCAACAACCTCTATATTCATCTCTATCAACAAATTTTACCTTATACTTAAGGCATCTACAACTCCATTTGATCTTCCAATCCCATGCTTCAAAACAAAAGTATAACTCTATAAAAACTCAACCCATTTTAAGTTCCTTTGATTCAACTTTCCTTGAATATTGAGATACTACAAAGTCTGGTGATCAATATATGAAACAAATTCTTTTGGAAAAAAATAGTGTCTCCATTTCTTCAAAGCTTGAACTATAGCATAGAACTCTTGATCGTAGATAGAATATTTCTTCTTAGCATCATTTAACTTCTCACTAAAATAGGCAACAGGCTTACCTTCTTGACTCAAAACAACTCCTATGGCAGTGCCACTAGCATCACAATCTACCTAAAAGACCTTATTGAAATCTGGAAGTGCCAAAATAGGTTTCTTTGTAACTTTCTTCTTCAACATATCAAAACTTTTTACTACTTCTGTAGTCCACTTAAACTCTTTTCTATCCCCTCTCATTGCTTCAGTTAGAGGTGCACAAATAATACTGAAACTCTTAATAAAATTTTTGTAAAAAATTGCTACACCATGAAATGATCTTACCTCTGTAACACTCATTGGGGTAGGCCATTCAATGATAGCTTTCACCTTCTCTAGATCCATTTTAAGACCCTCTTTTGAGACAAAAAATACCAGATACACCAACTCCCTTTTTACAAAACTACATTTCTTCAAATTAATCAACAACTTCTCCTCCCTTAGCTTCTCAAATTTTTTTTGGATATGCATCAGGTGCTCCTCCAATGTCTTACTAAAAATCAGAATATCATCCAAATAAACAATAACAATTTTTCCTAAAAATTATTTTAATACCTCATTCATAAGTCGCATAAATATGCTTGGTGCATTGGTTAGCCCAAAAGGCATGACTAATTACTCGTACAAGCCCTCCTTGGTTTTGAAGGCTATCTTCCATTCATCTCCTTCTCTAATCTAGATCTGGTGATATATCCACTCTTCAAATCTATCTTCATGAAGTACATAGCTCCACTCAAACAATACATAATGTTATCCATTCTTGGCAAGGGAAATCTATACTTGATGGTGATCTTGTTGATGGCTCTAGAATCAATACACATCAGCCATTCCCCATCCTTCTTTGGTACTAGTACTGTAGGTACTACACATGGACTCAAATTCTCTCTGATCAATCCCTTTTGCAACAACTCTTGCACTTGTCTATTCAATTCTTCACTCTCTATTGGAGTCATATGATGAGCTACCTTATTTGGAAAACTAGCTCCAAAAATTAGGTCCATCTGATGACTAGTCTTTCTTACAGGAGGCAAACCTTTAGATACGCTATCATAAATAATAGCTTAAAACTCATTCAACAAATATGAAACTTCTACAGGCACCTCAGTAGTATCTTCTTTATCAACTCTAGGAATCAATGCAAAACACATATGCTCATGCTTCATACCTTCTAGAAACTTTCTTCCATCAACCGAACAAATTCTTGCATTACTACATACCTTTTCCTCTTCCTCCTTCAAGGACTTCAACTTATGATGAACTCCATCCTTTGTCAAAGAATAGGTGTTGGAATGTCCATCATGTATTGCTCGTGGATCAAACTACCACGGTCTTCCTAACAACATATGACAAACATTCATAGGAATAATATCACATAATACCTCATCATGGTAATTCCCAATCTTAAAATTTACTAGGCATTGTTCATTTACCAAGGCTTTATGGTCCTTCTGCAACCAAGTAATCCGGTATGGGTTCGAATGCCTTCTCCTCTCCAACCACAACTTACTAACCATTTCTTCTGAAATAAGGTTATTAGTACTACCTCCATCAATAATAACATTGCAAACTTTACCTTCACACTTACATCTGGTGTGAAACAAATTCTTCCTTTGAGTTGGCTCTTTCTCCTCCTTCAACAAGGCTCTTCTGGTAACAAGAACCTCTCCTCTTTTTGCATCCTCATAATGTGAAGACTCAACATCTTCATCTACATGTGCAACTCATGCATTACCCTTAGGTCTTCTATTTGTCCTTCCTTGATGTTGGGACACTCATATTCCCTATGCCCTTCTTCTCCACATTGGAAACATGTTCCATGAAAGCCTCCTCTCCCTAGTCCTCACCCAAATCTTCCTCTTTCTCTTTGGTCTCCATTATGAGGATGATAGGTGTTATCTCCTTTCTATTTCTGGCTGCTACTAGATCCTTCACCCTTCTTTTGGTCTTCATTTCGACCTCCATATGACTATCCACTAGTTCTTCCACCATGACCTCCACCTCTTTGCTTACTTTCAAACCTCCTATTCAACTTCTCTTCTACCTCCAAAGAAAACTAATATGCATCTTCAATGGTAGACAGTCTTACTAGGCTTAGCTCTTCTTGAATTCTTAGCTTCAACCCATTTATGTAATGAGAAACTTTCTCCTTGTTGGCCTTAGAATGATCTATTATAATCAAGACTTAGTAGAATTATTTTGTATACTCCTTAACAGATTTTCCTGCTTGTTCAACCCTTGCATCTTCTTCAACAAATCCAACTCATAGTCCCCAATAATGAACTATCTTTTCAAAATTTCCATCATCTGATCCCATCTTGTTATTTTCTCTTTTCCTCTATTATTTCTTTCCAATTGGACTTCTTTCCACCATATGCTAGCATGCCCTTTCAATTTGGCCTTTGCAAATTTGACCCTATCTAGGTCTTTTATTTCCTCATACTCAAAATACTCTTCCATGTCATTGATCCAATCAATTAGCTCCTCCGGATTTAGGTTTCTAGAAAAATTAGAAAATTCTATCTTTGGCCTCTTTCCAATCTTGGAAATGGCCCTAATTAGTCTAACTTCTCCAGGATCCATTACATCCTATGCTTCCTCTTCAAATGGATCCTCATCTTCAACCTCATCCTCAATTTCATCTCTTCTGGAATCGGCTCCCCTACGTAGCTCCTCTTGAAGTGCTTGAACTTGTCTCTGGAGGGCTCTAAAACCCTCTTCTATTATCCCAACATTTATCCCACCATAGTTTCTTCATGAAGGAATCTTTTCTCACAAGCCCACAACCACAAGTCTTGGTGCAATCTGCCTCACATTCAGCAATTTGTTTACACACTTAGGAAAACCCACTCTAATACCACTTGATGAAGGGTACTCCCCAAGTACAATTTAAAACTCACAAAAACAACAGATAATGACACAACAAAATGCAAGAAGGAAAGCAAGTATTTTATATTATCAATGAATGAAAATGAAATTACAACATTATATTTGCCATCATATGGGCTTTCTGATTACATAAATCTACAAGTCTGCAAATCAGAGCCACCATCTACTTTGCTCTCGCCTCCCTCTATAGTCCCCCCTTTACATCCTTTTATTTGGAAGGTGTAACCGCCCTAGAATCTTCTAGAAAGTGTAACAACCCTAGAATCTTTTGGAAAGTGTAACTTCCTCAGGAAGATATTTTGAAATTTTATTAATTTTGGTATTACAACTTCATGAGGTCATAACTTTTGATCCTACTGTTGTATTTTCTATTATAATACCTTTTCAGAAAGGTATCAAAGCTAGAGAGTAGGGCATAAAGGCTAGCTACTTTCATTTTCCACCAATTCTTCAGGCCCATCCAAAGCCTCTAAGTGCCTCAAAATTGACCCCGAAGATTTTACTAGGAATTTCGAAAATTAAAATTTGAATCTCTCAAATAACAAATGGTATTGAAGTGATTTCTTCACCATTGGCTTCAATTTACCATTCTGGAGGTTTGTGTAAGATTTCATGTCCAAATATACATAAATGCAAACTTACAAAAATAGTAACCCTACCAAATTTATCCCCTATTGAAAAGAAACAACATTTTTTTTGGGTGATGCAAGATTGCTCTTACACCCCAGATGCTCTTGCATCAATTAGGGTATTTAGCCTTGCACTATTTACTTGTGATTATGGTTGGGAAAATTGTGAGCAAGATGGTTCATGCCATGCTCGGGAAATGTGATTCTTGTGGCATTGTTTTATTGTGCAAGATAGATTTCCCCATTTTGATGTGATGGATCTCTAGTGGCTAGTAAGGGGAGTTGCTCTCAATGGTGGTCGGGACCCAAAGTGGTGCCCAATGTAACTCAATGAGGGTTTCTTTAATCCAGTGATAACTTAAAATAAATTAGGGGGTTGGGTAGTTAACAATAATCAAGACAATGCTATGCCTCACTCATGGTGCAAGTGCTCGTTTAGGCTTGAGATGAGTGGGAAGGCCTGGAAGGACAAAGATCAACTATCATGTCCTCTTGAAATTAAATGAATGTTGATCCTGCATGAGTTAGAATGGGGGTCAGGGATCAGTTGAAGTTTCCAGGGTAACCTAGGATGGGGGGTCGAGACCTAAGAAGATCCACATTGGGTAACCCATATTGAGCTATGTGATGACACTCTCCCCTATAGTAACCTAGTATGCCTTATTGTTTTCCCCTTATTTTTCTTGTACCTCTGGAAGTGGTTGTTCTTTATGCTTTGTCATGTTGCACCTTGTATGTTGGAGCTATGTTAGCCCTTATTTGCTTGACTGTTTGTGTAGTGGGACCTTATTGTTATCTCCTAACATGGGGGGTGGACCTTAGGGTTCCACATGGTCAGTTGGAATGTGTTATGCACTCCATTGGGTTCCTAGTTATTGTTTGTGAGAATGGATGTTGTACCTTATGCAGAGATTCTAGATCTAGTACCAAACTTGAGATAGTGTTGATGTTATGTAATGTAATAATTTTAGTTATATCTTATTATGTATCTAATGTATCCTTCCAATTGTATGCTGGCAAGTATTGATGTAATTATGTAATTATGAAACAATGTACCTTTATGTAATAAACGTGATGTATGTGCTCCTTGGGTTTACCATTTAATCATTGATGGTTATTTATTTAATATGATGTATGGAAATATGATGTTCATTGAATTAATGCAATGGATTTACAATTAAGTTTTGTGGGTTGGTTAATCTTGGATGTTGGATTAGATCATGTTAGGAATGTATGCATGTAATGTAGTCATGATACCCTAAAGGACATAGTTAGAGCATATGTATGTGTAATTTCATGTATTGTATGTTAGTTGATAGTATGTTTTATATGTTGAGTCACTTAAAAAAAGAATTGTGTCATAATTGTTTGTTGGATCTGTTGTCCTTTGGGGTTTTGTGGTGAGGCGTTATAGTTCATCATTATTTTCCATTATAGTTAACTCTATTTTCTGACACCACATATTTGATAAATAATTTGCAAGCTTGTTACCCTCAGGATATGTGTGTGATATTTGGAATAGTTCAAACTCATCCATTAGTTGAACCACAACTTTTCAAAAATATACCTTAGATTTCAATTATGACATTTTCTTTCCTTACACATGTTTACAATTACTAGTGAATCTCCTTCAATGTGAATATTATTGATTTGAAGTTGTCTTGCTAACTGTAAACTGTAAAGAATGACCATTGAATCTTCCATATTGTTGGCTCCCAAAGATATATGAATTCATCTAGCTACTTTCAATTTTCCCCAAGAGTTTCTATTGCAAACACCTACCACTAAAGAACCTAGATTCCCTCTGGACAAACCATCAAAATTAAATTTGAAAAATCCTATCAGTGGTGGGTTCCATTTGATTAGACTTCTATTCACCTTCAATTTAGAAGGAATCTTCATACTCCCTTTGAAAGGTAGATTAATACCTTTCCAACCCTTAAGAATACTTTTGTCCCATGAGGTAAACTGAGAGCTAATATTCTTTTGATCATGTACACATGCATTGACTACTTCTACAACTAATTTTTCAATTGTTGCATGGACAGAGTGATCTGATCTTGAAAATTTTCTAAAAATGTGCTTGTTTCGGTCCCACCAAATGGACCATATGATAGTAGCTACAATTAGATGCCAAATACAAGCAAAAAAAGAAGACTTATATGGTACTGGCCATGAAGAAAAAAGATCCCATACTGATTTTTACAATGAAGTATATAAACTCATCTTTTGCATGACAAATTCCCAACAACTTTGAGTGAATGAACATTGTAGAAATAGATGATCAAGATTTTCCAAGAACTTTCCACACAAAACACAATTAAAAGGATTTTTTATACCCAATTTTACAAGACAATTACTTGTGAGTACTCTTTTCCTCAAAACAAGCCATGCAAAACTCCTTGCCTTTGGTAACACCATATTGTTCCAACAAATAGATATGTTCTTTGTGATTACAACTAGATGTCCTCATTAAGGACTGCCTTATAAACCTTTTTGACTGAATAATCACCATCTTTTGAAGGAGCCCATATAATATGATCTACCTTTGTTGATAGGACAACTGTTCTTGCTGCTAGAACCTGATGGAAGTAGTTCTTGTGCTCATTAGATAACTGAGAATTTGAAAAATCTTTCCATATTACCCTTCCTAAAGAGATCTCTACTGCACATACATAATCAATTAACTTGGAACCCCATAAAGAAGATATAATTCAAATGACTACTTGGAGATCTTGACAATTTCTCAATGGTGGATGGCCATTCCAAGAGTCATCCCAAAAATTCACTTCTTCCCCATTATTGAACTCCCAATAAATATAATTTGTGACTACTTTCTACATGATAACATAAAATTCCACATAGAAGATCCTACAGGTGGGTTAAAAACTGTGAGAATTCTTGAAGGGATTTAATTATCTAGGTACTTTTCTTGCACGAGTGCACACCATTTAGAATCGGGTTTAGTATACATCCATGAAATCAATTTCCCCCCAAAAGCTATATTACATTTTGAGATATTATCCAAACCTACTCCACCTTTATATTTCTTTGATGACATAGAATCTAAAGAGATCAAAAGATTTTTTTTAATATCGTTCATGTTTCATTTCCATAAAAATCCCCTAATCACTTTATCTATTTGATCAATTACTAATCTAGGTGCCTTAAGGATTGAGATAAAATAATTGGGAATTGTTGATAATACAAATTTTATTAAAATAATCCACCCTGATAAAGACAACCAATGATATTTTCAAGCACACACTTTCAGTTTAATTCTTTCAATAAAATTATCTTGAAAGGATGGTTTGTTAGCACCCATAAAGAAAGGAATACCCAAATACTTACAAGGTAAGCTTGCCTCTTGAAAACCTAGAATATGTATAATCTTTCTTTTTAAGGCTGGTTTAGAATTGAAGGAATACACTTTTGACTTTTGAGCATTTATCTTTTGTCCCGGCAACTCAAAATATTTATCCAAAACACTTTTAATCTCTGTAGCTTCATCAATATTGACATTTCCATAGAACAATGTATCATCAAAAAGATTGTGTGTAACTGACAAACTAGTTTGTGGAATGTGTATCCCTTGCCATAAGCTTTGACTGTGCTTCTCTCTTATTTTCCTGCTCAAAGATTCTACCATAATTATAAAAAGAAAAGGGGAGAGAGGATCACCTTTCATTACACCTTGTGTGGCTCTAAAGAACCCTAAATGAGAACCATTAATTAATATAGAAAAAAATGCTCCTAATAAGCAAGATAAAATCCATTTGCACCACTTGTCTGAAAACCCAAACTTGCTCAAAACTTTGAGGAGAAAATTCCAATCAACCCTATCATATGCTTCCATCATGTCTAACTTTACAATAAATGATGGAAGATGATTGGTTTTAATAGAATGAAGAACCTCATGTGCTACCAGAGCCCCGTCTACTATTTCTCTACTTAGCACAAAACCACCTTGCTCTTGTGAGATGATTTTTGAAATTAACTATTGCAGCCTCTAATAAATTGCCTTGGTGAAAATTTTGTAAACTATATTACACAGAGAAATAGGCCTAAATTCAGCAAAAGTTTTAGGTTCTTTCATCTTTGGCAATAAAGAAATATTTGTAACATTAAAGTGCTTCAGTATCCTACTCGATTTCCTATATTCCTCCAAGGCTAAGAGTAGGTCAAAACCCACAACATCCCAACATTTTTAAAAAATCAAAGGAGTAAAACCATCAAGGCCTAGGGCCTTATCTAGTGCAAGAGAGAAAACCACCTTTCTCAATTCTTCCAATGAAAAAGGATTCATTAGTTCAACATTGTATGTATGAGAGATAAGAGTTGGTATTGCTGCCAACAACTCATGATCATCTTGCCTCCCTTGTGTAGAAGTAGAGTGAAGAGGAGGAAGCAATTGCTTAGAAAACTTTACACCTTCCTAAATTTCATTTGCACTTGTCAGTTGTCTACCTAATTCTATATCATGAATTGAAACGATGGTTTTTGCTACTCTTTTTTGTTTGGCTGATGCATGGAAGAATTTTGTGTTGTGGTCTCCTTCTCTCAACCATAATTCTCTTGACTTCTGATGCTAATATATTTCCTCTCTTTTCCCTAGTTCTTCCCAAATTAATTGCATATTTTTTTTTTTTACATATGTATTGGAGTCCATTCCATTCTGAATAATATGCTCAAGGACTTTTTCTAGCTGCTTTGCTACTTCCTCTTTTTATTCAAAAACATTTTTAAAAACTTGCACATTCCAGACTTTGACTTTCCCCTTGATAAATTGAAATTTCTTAAATAACTGAAACATTTTAGTGCCCCTTTGATGCATTGCGCTCACCCACCATTGTCTGAGCAAGGGAAAGAAAAGTGGATGCCTAAACCACATTTTCTCAAATTTGAAGGCAGATTTGTGTTGAGGGGACATATTCTCGTTGTTTATCAATAATGAAATTGCATAATGGTCCAAGCATACAAATCGAAATATTTATGAGGATAAGAGGAAAGGCTCCAGAACCCAATTTGGAGAAATCAAGAACCTATCTAACCAAACAACTATTTGTGAAAAATTTCTTCTCTTATTCATCCATGTGAAGCTACCTTTCTTTTGAAACACATCGTTTAGAGAATTATTCACAAAAAAATTCTTAAAATCTTCCATATTTTTTTGAGGTGGAAAAATACCTTCATGCTTCTCCTTAAGAGATACTATAGCATTAAAATCCCTTGCCACTACCAATTTTTTAGTCCCCAAACTCTGAATGATATTTTTTAAATTATCCCACAATCTTTTCTTATCCTGAGTTGTCATTGGTCCATAAACATTAAAGAGTCTAAAACATAAATCAAAAGACTCAAATTTCACTAATTTCCAATTGTTGTCTCCTCCCAAAGCTTCTATTATCACTAAGTTCAGATTCCATAATGCAATCAACCCTCCTGATGCTCCTTGTGTTGGGAGATGAAAATATTTCCATTTGGCCCATTTCATTATAGTGGTTTCATAGGAGTTTGTTGATAATTTTGTTTCTTGCAAAACTACCACATCTACCTCACAAGAATCAATCTAGCATTTGATGTGGGCTCTCTTATTAGGGGTGTTAATGCCCTTGACATTCCATGATATTACCTTCATTGTAGACAAGGAGAGCAACATGCTCTCCTTGGTATTTTATTAACTGAACACCTTCCATCTAGTGTAGCTTGCGTCTTTGCCTCAATTTCCTCACTTAATTTTTCTTCTTTTTATTTTCTTCCTCTTTTACTTGGATATTTTTTAATAGGTCCAACTGATGAACAAATGTTTTTACTAGAGATAAAATTTGAGAATAGTCAAATTGAGACTTCAAAACTGTATCTAATTCCATTTTATCTTCCACACAACCCTCAAAAAGAAAATATTCCTTGGAAATTATTGGATAAAGATCATCTCTAAAAGGATTCAACCTTTCCTCTGACACACCTGGTTCATTAAGGGTTTCATCTGCAATCTCATCAAATAATTATGAGCCTATTGATGAAAGCAAGTTTTGTGCAAGAGTATCCAACTGAGGGGAGCTTTGATCTTCCAACTGAGGGGGGATTTGATCCTCCAATTGAAGGGAGCTTTGAGCCTCCAACAAAGGGGAGATTTGAGTCCCCAACTAAAGGAATCTTTGATCCTGGTTAATAACTAGAAGACCTTCCTTCTAAGGGTTATCATTCCTCTCATTCTAAAAATTATATGGGCATGTGTAGGATCATGGTATGCCAAAAAGTGGCAATGGAGAAAAAATTACGTGTTTCATTGACTCAAAAACGCAAAAAATGCCGAGTTGACTTTATGTGGCTTGGGTGTCAGTACACACTACTGAAGCAAAGCCCAAACCTAGATTTCCAAATCAGATATCCAAATCGGATATCCAATTTGTGACACATATATATTTCCATATCAGCCCGATTATAACTCATTCTCATTTCACATTTGCTTAACCACGGCGGGCGCACAGTGAAAAGTTCAATCCACAAATTAGATATCCGATTTGGTGCAAATCCATCTTCAAAAGGTTAGATTCTTGATTTTTCTTTTCTCTAATCAAATTTTCAATTAGATTTGTGTAATTTTAGCTGATTTTTTTCAAAATAGGGTTTTTGATAGATTTTTTATGAAAAAATTGAGTTTAGTATGGATTTTGATGAAAATTGAATGTTTGTAATGGTTTTTGATTTAAAAATAGTGTTTTTTATGTATTTGAATTAAAAATTAGAGAATTTTATAGATTTTTGTTAAAAACTAGGGTTTTTGTTGGATTTTTTAAAAAAACTAGGGTATTTTTATAATATTTTCATTTATATTGTCTAATTTTAATTAGATTAATTTGTTTTTAACTTTAATCAGGCATTATGGCTGTTGACAATGAAAATGCACAAATTCCAATGCTCCACCACCTCCACAACCATCAATTCAAGAATTAATTTTTGAAAAATTGCAACAATTAAGGGGCATTTCTGAAGTTTATACGAGAGTCCCTTGATTATCTGAGATGTCAAACACAATGAAAGAAATAATTAAAAACATAGAAACCCTCTCCTTGCAACATAATGCCTTTCAGTTGTGGCAAGAAGACATGAGAGAATATTATGCATGTGGATTGTCCTATGATGATGTGAAAGATCTCGGAATAACCAAAGCCCAAATAGCCTCTTTATTTGTTAACCCCCGCACTGGTTTGCCAGTTAATCTTAATAAAACAAAACTTTCTATAAAATGGTGCACTCATAGAGACATTGTAGAAAACTTTTGGGATCGTTGGTGTATGGTTTTTTTGAAACCACCAAACAACAATTGTGATATACCATTTTACTTTATAAAAAAATTATATGCTGAGTTTGTGTTAGGGTATCATGTCAATTACTTTGACATTAAACCCTTCCAAGGTGTTGGTGGAGGTATGCCCCAGGATAGACCAGGGGTAGTTAGAGTAATACCCCGCCCATATGTTCCCCCTCCTCCCCTTCCTCCACCACCTTCAGTATACCATCTAGATATTATGTAGGATGTGGCCACACAGACTATCCACGCTATTCACTCTTTGAATGGTCTTTTGGTTTCACATGCTTCTGTAGTAGCTTAGCCACATTCTGGTGATGTTGGTGATGGCTCAAGTGCTGCTACATCATCCTCATCAGGTCCACATATTTGTGTACCACATACTTGCTCCATGTACCGCCAGATATGCTTGGGTCCTCTTGTACAGCCTGTCAAGCATCCCTTGGATAGTTTTGATTATGACTTCCATGATGTGGACATTATAGATCAAACGCAGGGGAGTGGATCACACCATACAGAGTCCTCTCCTACTAGAGAGGGGGACATTGGAATAGTGACACAGGTAAAATTTAAGTTGTGAATTCATAACTTGCACTTGTTTTTAAATGAATATTAATAAGAGATAGTATAATGTACTAATATTTATTTACATGGTCTATTTAATAGTTGATGTCTGAGGAGGAGCTGACACATGTGACAGATAGCACCCTGAGGGCCATTTCATTTGGCCTCGACACACACACAGTATATATTTTTGCACTCACTCATTTACATTTATTTATTATATACTTTCTTGTCATTTGAATTGTCATTAATGAAATTATATAATAACTTATATGTTTATCTTATTTTCCTCTTGTAGGAAATACCTTGTGCGAGTGAGGTGTAGCCTTTTCCAGATTATGGAAGTGCCATGTTGGATAAGGGGAAGGTAATTGAACTCAACTTTGATTGAATTAAGAATTTTAAGATCTTATATTGATTATACATACATCGACATAGATTGGTAGTTTCATATGTACTTGTCATTTTTATGTGCAGGGAATTATGAGCTATACGTCCTTGTTGACAAGTGACACAATGCCCAAAGCAATACATATTGGAACACTTGAAGGAGTAGGTGTTGAAGCACCTCAAGGAGGAGGTGTCGAAACACCTAAAGGAGATAAAGAAAAAGATCAACCTAAAGAAGTATGTGTTCATTTTATTTTGTGTTTGGTATTTATATGTTCCTATTACTGACAATTGTATGCTAACTTGGATCACTTTTATGTTTTTGTTCACCTATATAGATTGAAATTACAAAAGATGGTTTGGTCGGGTCTTTGAGAGGGGCATATTCTAGGACTCCTGACCCTTTGAAGAGACGGATATTTCAGGCAATCAAGATTACAATTTTAGAGTTCAATTATAATTTAGTGTATATTGATTTTGATGTTAATTATTCAATTTTAAATTATATAGTATAATTATTCTCAATTGTGGTTTGACTTTTTCTTGTGCAACTACCTTTAGAGGAAATGAGTGCTTCAAAGAAGCTCCATTTTGGTGATCCACCAGTAGTTTAGGATGAGATAGACATCTTGGTATGTAAATATTGAATAGGTACCGAGATGGCATATGCCAAATATTGTAAAATTTTGTTTGAGTTGGCGTTGATGCCATTTTTTTATATGGACATACACTTGATTATTGGATAATTTGATATATAGAACTTGACAATCAAAATTTAATTGCCTCCTCATATGCATAATTAAACTCTTTGAAATTTTAATCAAGTGAGCAATGGTTAAATATCTTGATGTACAATAGCATAAAAAATAATGGTTATATTATGTAGTTTATTCATATTGTTGATTACATTGCATTGCACATCTTTCAAACTCAAAGCATTACTTCACATTGCATAAGTAACAACTAGATGCTGATAGATGAAAAAAATTCAATTACAATATAGTTTTTACAAAGTCAACCTAAGTAGTTATGCAATTACTTCACATTACATAACTAATAATTAAAAATTTATTCATATTATTGATTACATTGCATTGCACATCTTTCAAACTCAAAGCATTACTTCACATTGCATAAGTAACAACTAGATGCTAATAGATGAAAAGATTTCAATTACAGGCCTGCTGCCCCCTCATTCCACACACTATGCAACCATTTACTTGCGGTGTAGGGGCTGAACAATGGAGAAAACATGTAAAAATAATATATATATATGCAGCCTAGAAGCATGAATTAGTACCAATATTAATGCATCACCATTAATTACCTTGAAGTAGAGATTTGAATCAGCATCATTCTTCAAGAAGCCCAAACTAGACAGGTATCGATCAATCCTTTCATACCATGCATGAGGAGCCTGCTTAAGACCATACAAGGCCTTATTTAGCTTACACACATGTGACTCCTTTCCATGAACCTCAAAACCATCAGGTTGCTCGACGCAAACTTCTTCCTCAATCACGCCATTGAGAAAAGTTATCTTCATGTCCATTTGATGAATCTTCCATCCTCTTGATATAGCAAGGGCAATGATAGTTCTGACAGAAGTGTAACAAGCAACAAGAGCAAATGTTTCTTCATAATCAACTCCCTCTTTCTGAGAAAACCACTGTCGATCAGCCAAGTGTTGGTGTCAGTGGGTACATTGCTTGAAAATGCTGAGTAAAAAAAATATTCATTCTTCTGTGGAGAAACATCATCTAGATCTGCAACAGAGGCTTGATGCTTAGGTCTATCTAAACAGTGTTTGGAAAAGTGACCAAACTTATCACACCTAAAGCATTGAATTTTTTCAATTCACAATGAAGGTCTGGACAATGAAGCTCTTTTATTTGGGTTGTAGATCAAACAAACTGAAAAAGGAGACAAGGGGTTAGAAGTTCTAATCTACTTCCTAAGAATTCAAGAGACAGTATTGACTTGGTGAAACGAAACCAAACTTTGTTTCGCCACCCAAGAATCGTGCCAACTACGCAAAGCCATTGCAATCTTCAAGGAAATATGCTTATGGTTTTCATATCATGAATTTAAATACCTTCCAATCAAACAATAGTTATCCAGAAAGAAGTTAAGAATCCACAGAGTAAGCTCAGGCTAACTTTAGGCAAATTTTATTCCAAGTGTAATCTAATTCTAATCTATCTCCAATCTATGGTGGAAAAGTTATGCAACCATGCACACTATTTGACAATAAAAGTGGTTCAAATAAAATCATGCATAAGAGCTTGTATTATTAGAAATAGTCTATCACAACAATTCTATACACTGTCTCCACCCTTTACAAATGAGGGGCGAGCTCAATTTCACTTTAAGGCTTGCAGACTTCCTCTTTTCTCTTGCCATTTCAAACTTAACATGCTAAGTGAACTTCACTCATTCACTTTCCATGTTCATATTCTTCTAAGTGTGGACACTCATTATCCTCTTGAAGCATATTTGGCAAGATTCCATCTTTTATGCCATGTCACTCTTTGGTAAGCATGGACCTTGTCAAGTTTCATGGCCAAGGCATGTGGCGGACTTCAATCATGTTTGACACATCCCTTTCTTAACATGGGCAGGCTTTGCTGAGTGTTTGTGCCAAGAAACAAGGGTGAACTTTCCTTTATGTATTGCTAGCAAACTTTGCTATATTGTATGCCACTTTTGTATGGCTGGGTGGGCTTAGTCTTAGCAAGTGCCATGTTTTACTCTTGAAGCGGACTCTACTCTCCTCTTTGCTAGAGGACTTCCTTCTCTCTTTTCCAAGCTCTGTCATGTGTTGGAATGGATGGAAGAGATCAACGAAGCTGCTAACATCAACAAAATTGTGGTAGCTTGATATACAAAGTCTATTGATGTCAGGGTTCAATTTGTATGATATTAAGAGTGGTAGCTTAATATAGGTCCACAATACCTTTTTGTAATATCATAGAACAGGGATCATAGACCGACCTCTAGTAAAAATGTCTCTCAAATGCACAAAAATGAATGAAATTACTTCAAACCAAGTTTGTGAAGAAGTTAACTCTATTCCCCACTAGTTTCCCTTAAGAGTCCAAAGTGCTAAAAGGAAACAATATTTGAAGGGCTATTTCTCAGAGACTGTGGGGCATATAGACTCCCCGTCAGAGCCTATGGGATCGTGTTGCGACCATATACAAAAACCTCTCTCAGTTTTTGCTATCTCAGAGGCATTTTTTTGTGGTGACGACTTTTCAGTGGAGGGAAAAGTTGCCAGATGCAAGCAGTGTAAAGTTGCAAAGTGGTGCAACTTTCATTATGCAACTCGTACAACCAAACGGACTATTCCAACATGTCCATATGGGTACATTTACGCTAGGGATGGTCCTCCTTTACACCCAAATACTCTGAATCACTCCGAGCTACATTGGACCGGTGATTTCCCTTAAGAGTCCAAAGTGCTAAAAGGCAACAATATTTGAAGGGCTATTTCTCAGAGACCGTGGGGCATACAGACTCTCCGTTGGAGGATACATGATCATGTTGGGACCATTTAAAAAACTCTCTCAGTTTTTGCTATCTCAGAGGCATTTTCCTATGGTGATGACTTTTCAGAGGAGGGAAAAGTTTCCAGATGCAAGCAGTGTAAAGTTGCAAAGTGGTGCAAATTTCATTCCGCAACTCATACGACCAAACAGAATGTTCCAACATGTCAGTATGGGTACGTTTACGCTAGGGATGGTCCTCTTTTGCACCCAAATACACCGAATCACTACGAGCTACATTGGACCAACGATTTCCCTTAAGAGTCCAAAGTGCTAAAAGGCAGCAATATTTGAAGGGATATTTCTCAGAGACCGTGGGGCATACAGACTCTCTGTCAAAGGCTACGAGATCATGTTGGGACCATTTAAAAAAACCTCTCTCGGTTTTTGCTATCTCGAACGAATTTTCCTATGGTGATGACTTTGTAGATGAGGGAAAAGTTGCCAGATGCAAGCAGTGTAAAGTTGCAAAGACGTACAACTTTCATTCTGCAACTCGTACGACCAAACAGATTGTTCCAACACATCGGTATGGATACGTTTACACTAGGGATGGTCATCTTTTGCACCCAAATATGCTGAATCACTCCAAGCTACATTGGACCGACGATTTCCCTTAAGAGTCCAAAGTGCTAAAAGGAAGAAATATTTGAAGGGATATTTCTTAGAGACCGTGGGGCATACAGACTCTCCGTTGGAGGCTATGGGACCATGTTGGGACCATCTACAAAAACCTCTCTCGGTTTTTGCTATCTCAGAGGCATTTTCCTATGGTGATGACTTTTTAGAGGAGGGAAAAGTTGCCAGATGCAAGCAGTGTAAAGTTGCAAAGTGGTGTAACTTTGATTCCACAACTCGTACGACCAAACAGACTATTCCAACACATCAGTATGGGTATGTTTATGCTAGGGATGGTCCTCTTTTGCACCCAAATACGTTGAATCACTCTGAGGTACATTGGACCGACAATTTCCCTTAAGAGTCCAAAGTGCTAAAAGCCAACAATATTTGAAGGGCTATTTCTCAGAGACCGTGGGGTATAAAGACTCTCTATCAGAGCCTATGGTATCATGTTGGGACCATATACAAAAAATTCTCTCAGTTTTTGCTATCTCAGAGGCATTTTCCTGTGGTGATGACTTTTCAGTGGAGGGAAAAGTTGCCATATGCAAGCAGTGTAAAGTTGCAAAGTGGTGCAACTTTCATTCCGCAACTTGTACGACCAAAAAAACTATTCCAACATGTTTGTATGGGTACGTTTACACTAGGGATGGTCCTCTTTTGCACCCAAATACACCAAATCACTCCGAGCTACATTGGACTGACAATTTCCCTTAAGAGTCCAAAGTGCTAAAAGGCAAAAATATTTGAAGGGCTATTTCTAGGAGACTGTGGGGCATACAGATTCTCTGTCAGAGGCTACAGGATCGTATTGGGACCATCTACAAAAACCTCTCTTGGTTTTTGGTATCTCGGAGGTGTTTTCCTGTGGTGATGACTTTTCAGTGGAGGGAAAAGTTGCCAGATGCAAGTAGTGTAAAGTTGCAAAGTGGTGCAACTTTCATTCCGCGCCTTCGTCACGATAGCGGACTATTCAACACACATCGTATAGATGCACGTTCCGCCAAGGATGATCCTCTTGTAATTGTAAGTGCTAAAAGGTTGGATCAAGCTTGTGTAGGTTATAACAATGTCATCTTTAATTGTAATTGTCATCTTAAATAGTATTACAATATAATAATAATAATAAAACCATGTTCTAAAAACCTACCATCAAGGTGATAGGTTAAGTATGATAAAGAATCTAGTTTTATTCCTTATGTTGAGATCAACTCTTTTCAATATGTTTATGCCACATGCTATTATCATTCACACCTACAAACCTTATTATTGTGCAATCACAAGAGTTAAAGAGGTTTGAATAACATTATATCTTGCAGTTTAAACTTCTTTCCCTCTAACTTTAGGAAGCCTTGGTAAATTTAATACCTTGACTAGATGACTAAGATACATATTATAACCTAATTTTTAATGATTTGTGTTTTCTAATACATTTAGATAGCATCAAGGGATATTCTATTATCAAATTATATGAAGTGGAGAGAATATCTTATAGTTGATATATTTTTTGGAATCTATAATATAATATGTGTTATTTAGCATTATACACATTAAATTTTCTTAAAGGGTTTGATGAAAAAATTAGTCCCATGTTTTATTGTTCTTTTAAAAGGACTACATATTTACATTCTTAATTTGGAGAAGACATTAGATATAATTTTGTTTTGCAACATACTCTCATATTAAGGGATTAAGATACAATACAAGGAGAACAAATGGAACAAGTATCTATTTAGGCCTCCAATAGAGGGTCAATACATGTCTAACATGTATAGTGCACTCTTCATGTGGACAAGAGCATAGTAGATGTCAAAGTTATATATGAACTTAATGAATGTAATTTATTATATATAAATAGGAGATATTACAAAACCTAGTTCAAACGAGCATACCGGTAGGAAAGAACAGGAAGAAAACCTCCAGTTGTAGCTCGATTAATTACAATAAGTTACTATAGAATTGTCTCAATACATAGTTATGGCCTTCTTACATTGTTTCACATTTCAAAATTGAAATTTTACAAAATTTTCCTATTGGAGGCATTCAAGGCATAGTCTTCCACAAGAGTAGTATGTTCACATTCTATTTACGACAAGCACACACAAACCATCAAGCTAGCGGTTAAAATACATACAATAGAAAAGATGCTTAGAATAAAGATGCTTAGAATAACCAATCTATGCGCAATCTTTTGCATACCTCTTTGAAAGGATCGAAGCTGGCTATTGTAGCAGCAGGTCCATGATCAATTATGCCAAAAATATCACAAAATTTGTCAAATGAGAAATCTATATTGTCACAATAGAAAAGATGGTTAGACTAACAAATCTATATTAATCTAAACAACCTGAATGATGATGAATTGGTAATGCAAACTATAAAAAATGCTTAGAATAACCAATCTATATTACTGTAATCTTTTGCATACCTCTCCGAAAGGATCGAAGCTGGCTATTGTAGCAGCAGGTCCATGATCAATTGTGCCAAAAATATCACAAAATTTGTCAAATGAGAATTCTATATTGTCACAATAGAAAAGATGGTTAGACTAACAAATCTATATTAACCTAAACAACCTGAATGATGATGAATTGGTAATGCAAACTATAAAAAATGCTTAGACTAACTCACTTGACTCGCATTGATCCCACTCGCATTGAATACAACTTTGACAAAAACAAGCCAAATCTCGTGTCCAAATGGTCCATGTGCTTGCATCTAAGCTTCGAAATGAAAGCATCTTTGAAGAATCTTTGATTGTATGACAATCCAATATGCCTCCCATGTACCCTCCTCAACCAACCAAAAGAATTTGTGCACTGTTGAATCAAGTGTCCCTCCCTGTGACAATGTTGAACTACACCAATCAACAATAGAACGTGCATCACTAAATTTTTCTCCCAAAATCTTCAATTTCTCCTTAACTAGAGCTCTTTTTACACATGCACTTGCTCCATCGTGCTCCCCTTTCCCATGCCCAGCTTAA